>OZ007557.1:46671739-46715546 GCA_963931855.1 Philhelius festivus | reverse complement strand
TTTGCAGAACTGGCTGCTGGTTTTATGACCGAAACGCAGGCTTTTCGTAAATGTTTTCAAGCGGCATTCCCAGCAGTTACTAAAAAAACATAATGTTAAGACATTAAAAGGAAGAAAATTAATAGGAGAAAACACACATTCGGAAAATTAAGAACCAGTTCCACCACTCAGTAGAAGAGGTGGGTTTAAGTATGAGAGGTGTTGTTTTCGTAGGAGCTTATGCATCAAATCAACAACCAAGTATGGGTATAGGGAAGTATGCCCGATGATTGGAATATCAACTTATTAGAACCACCTACAAGAAAAAAAGATCTTATGTTTTAAAAGAACTTTCGAAGCATTTACCTACTAGTCGTTGTGCTGGGTGAACGTATTAAGCTGTTCTGCGACACTAAAGTCGACAAGCAGAAATCTAGCCTCCGTCCCGGAATATCGACTATAGACCAAATCTTCACACTGAGACAAAATCCTGGAAAAGTTCAACGAATTTGAAGCCTATAATTAACATCTTTCCATCGACTTCAGAGCGGCCATACATTTTCCAATGTCACGCGACACATATTGATCTGTTTTCCCAGGCTTCCGAGTGCCAAAGTCTATGTCAGGAGATCAATATGACTATAGCCGAACTCGGGATCCTAGGTTAGGTTAGGAGGAGCGTGCACAGCCCAAAGGCGGTTGCGTACACGGGGGCCTATTGGTCGATTGTGATCCCCTGTGGACAGCTCCTACAGAAATCGGGTGCAAATCCACCCATTCTAGCGGCCATTGTGCCAATGGCGCAGTGACCCGTTAGTACACCTATCAGGATTCTGATGTTCTTTTTACTCAGCGATAAGATATACCGTGTTTCTTTTTCATTAATTCTATGCCATAAACTTCTAGAGATAACGCAGTTGTCCCTGGAGGACCAGGAGTTATTTAGTTGCTCTTTCGTTATTAGGTCTATTTTCGTTTTAATCACGCCAATCGGGATTTTCGGTGTAAATTTAAATGGCTACTGCTGTTTTTATTTGATAGTGATCCTTTCCTTGCCAGTTCATCTGCTATTTCATTCCCTTCTATATTACTATGTCCGGGAACCCAGCAGAAGTTGACTTGGTTAGTGTTTCAAATATTGTTCAGCATGTCTCGACATTTTGTTACTGACTTGGATCTTATAGTCTCACTGGCTAAAGCTTTGATGGCAGCTTGGCTGCCCACGAAAAATGTGATCTTCCACGAGTTCAATCCTTTCGTGCGTACCAATTCTGCCGCCTTTTCAATAGCATAGATCTCAGCCTGAAAGACACTACACTCATCTGGGAGTTTGAATGATTCTTTAATATTTAGAGCTTCACAGAATACCCCAGCTCCTGTTCCCTCTTCCATTTTTGACCCATCAGTGTTGAAGAAGATACCTTGTTCACTAATTAGTGAGTTGGATTCCCATTCCTGCCTTTCGGGTATTGTAGTAGAGAAGTGTTTGTTGAAATCTATTCTGGGTGGTAAGTAGTCAGTTGTCACATTAAGCCCTGCCACTGTATCATACCTTTGCAGGATAGACCAGACCCATGACCATTACTGCTGTGCTTCCAAAAGTTCATTTCTTTAAGCCGAATCGCGCTTTTGGCTGCTGTGCAGCTTATGTGCTCGTCCAGGACTGGAAGATTTAAAATAATTTCCAGGCCTGCCTGTGGCGTAGAACCCTGTGCGCCCGTTATTCCTAAACAGGCTAGTCTCTGTACCTTATTCAGGTTTTTGAGATAGCTACTTTTTTGTACAGCCTTCCACCACACGATCGACCCATAGGTAAGTATGGGACGAACTATCGCCGTGTACATTCACTGGATGACCTCCGGTCGCATTCCCCACCGTGTACCGAAGGTTTTTTTGCATGAGTAGAGAGCGCATAGTGCTCTTTTCATTCTTTCCTCTGTGTTCCTTTTCCATGTTAGCTTGGATTCAAGAATTACTCCAATATATTTAGCCTCGTTGGAAAGTTTCAGAGGAATGTCGTTAAGCTATGGAGGAGTAAAGTCCTCCAATTTCCTTTTCTTCGTAAACGGGACTAGTTCGGTTTTGGAAGGGTTAACCCCGAGACCGTTTTGTCCTGTCCAAGAAGATAGTTCTTTAAGTGAAGATTCCATAATATCCTTGATGGTGGTAAGATATTTACCCGATATCAGAATTACTATGTCGTCCGCATCCTAGGGATCCTAGGAAACAGTTAAAAATGTGTCGTGTGAAATTGGCAAATACAAGGTAGAAAAAAGTTAAACTAAGGAATAACTCTTCTGAGGTATTCAAATCACGCCCAGGGTTTCAGCAAGGATATGCGGAATCATGTGACTTCATTAATCTCGTTTTGCGTATCATACGTAGGCTTAGTGCCTTAGTTAATCATAACACGTCGGATACATAGGCTCGGCACATCGAGGGAATGGACAATAATGTCTCAGCCAAGATATATCTGTCAAGCTATCACGCTATCAAGCGTTTGACCTAGGAAACTGGAAGCATAATGCTTGACATCGACGATGATAGAAACCAACCATGTCTTAAGCAGAGGCTATTCTAGGATCAGGAGCCGAATAAACACTCGTATGTTAGTATGTCAAGTTTCATTTGTAAGTAAAACAAATTATCTAGAACCCTATTTCTTTTTAGGCACTAATTTTAGAGAGTTTTCTTCAAGACGAACCCTAAATTTCAAGCAGAGCATTTTCTGACTATTATTTTTTCATCTCGAACTAATAATAATCGAATAGAATCCATTAAAAAAATTAAAGAGGTCTAAATAGGGGAGAAGGGGGAGGACCTCTATACAGGGTGTTTCAACTTTGATGAATTGATTTAAAATTCTTATACGTAGCTTTTTGGTTTTTAAAGTTTTCAATTTGCAATTTTTACATTGAACGAATGAATATTGAGAGGGTGTTTGCACTTCGACATAAAGTTCTATTATGCCCCCATCCATAGCTGGATGAGTTGCTTCCTATACAAGCTTATTCCTTTGATGAGTTTGATTATTAGGAGTGCCTTCATAGAGCATAAGTCATTCTCTTCTATCTCTTCTACCTGGCAGCCTCCCAAATATGTATTTCTTTGATGCATTAGTGCTTCGCATCTGCCTTGTATGTGTTCCGGCCGGCGGGCGTTTCGCCATGGTTGTTGCAGAATCTTCATGTGGGGCTGTTTACCAGGCCAAGAATACTCAAGCGCCTTCTTAGTTTACAGTGAACTGTGAGGAGTCGCTTCAGCTGATACAGTTCTTGAAACGATCTTGTTTATAGTTCCCAAGTAGTCGTTTTTAATCCTGTTTCCACAATAGGGCTCTGGCCGCATTAGCGGAATCCTTGCGCCTATTTTTGCTAAAAAATCTGCCTCCTCATTTCCCTGGACAACTACATGTCCAGGTACCCAATAAAGTGAGATATTATTGTTCTTACCAAGTTCGTTTAGCCTGCCAACACATTCCCACATCAAATTGGACGTGATCGCTTATCAGCTTAGTGCTTTGAGTGCTGCTTGGCTATCTGACATAATTGCAATGTTTTGGTTTTGGTTATTCATTTCGAGATTTCGACCTGCACATTCCGCCCATAGGATAACATCCATCGTGCACCGAAATGTTCTATTAGATCCTCTTCACTGTGCTTTACTTTTCGTTCTTAATTCGTCAGACCTATTTTGTCCGCGAGGTTACCCTTGCTGGGCATAGTGTCTCCACGACTAATAACCGTCATCGTTTACGGCTTCTTGAGATATATATCAATTCTTCCCCATTTCCGCCCCCCATTTCAATCTCTGTTGATGCTGGCTCCTAATGCACTTGTTATCTTTTCGAGGTTACTTACGCAAGTGTTCGGATTAAAGAGTCAATGGGCTCAACAGTTCAACACTGCAGATACAGTTCGGCCAGAAAATCCTGAACATATTTCGTAGGCATCGTTTCACACGTTTGAAGCTTTCTTGTGACATCGGATGTGACTTTCAAGTTCTATGTCCATATAGAAGTACAGACTAAAGCGAAACTGCCGATATATCGGTTATATCGGTTCCACAATCTGAGAACAATCCCAAATTATTGAAAATTCTCTACCATCTATTGCGTTTGTCCCGAAGTATGCACTTGGGTAGATAAGGAAGTTCGAGAGCTGGTCGTTTTTTGTTTTTCCGTATTGATCTCTAGCCCCATGATTTCAGCTTTTCTTCCATGATTCTATATAAGAGTCCACTGAATTCCTCCATTTCCAGTCGAAAAAGCTGTGTGCAGTACATCTCTTATCACCAAAAGAAACAGTACTGGTGACAGTATACAGCCTTGCCTGACCCCAATTGGAATTCCAAACTCCTCTGACAACTTTACTTTATGCGGAACGTGACATTTGGATTCATCTTGTGTAGTCTTGATAATAGAAATTAATTGAATTGGGGTGCCAAATAAATTCTCTATTGACACTGTCCAACCTCCTTTCGAATTCGACGAACTGGAGGTGAAGTTGTGATAGATTTTTTTTTATATAATTTGCACACACTCGAGGGATTATGACTACCCATATAATGTAATGGTTTAATACAGTCCGAGCGTTAAGGTATAGGTGGAGGGGATTTAAAAGATGTTGATGCAAATTGGTCTTGAAAGCTTGTGTATCACCATGAGGGGGGAGGGTTGAAGGAAGAAACTCTATATTTGACAGTAAGTCCGAAGTTAGCCTCAGTGGTACACTGATGAGTTTTCCCTGCTAGACGAGAATTACGGCGGAATATTTTGAAGGGAGGAATACAACTGGCAATTTCAATTGAACATTGTCGGTAGAAAAGCGATAAAACAATTAAATACAGGAGACTTGACTACGACAGTCTTTAAGAGAAATAAAAGTTTCAGTAATGGATGTGCCTACTATAAGTTTAACTGCTCTATTCTGAATTCTATCTAACAAGTTCAAATGAGTTATGGCGGCACGAGCCTAGATGTGAGAGTTATACTCAAGTATTGGGCGAATGTATGCCTTACAGATCGTAGCCAGATCAGAAGGGAAAAAGAATTTCTGGCATCTTTTAAGGAAACCTAAGCATTTCGCTGAGTTTTTGACTACGTCGAATATATATAATTATTCCACAAGAGATGGTCGTTAACACTCATACCGACTATGAAAAGCTATTCAGTTTCTCTGATGCAGGTGCCATTCATGGATAATGGCATCGGTGGTATATTTCGCTTGGCCGACAGAAAACAGCTTTGTGTTTTCGAAGCATTAAATTCCACACGTGGATTGGTACCTTATTGTATAATGTATAATGCTGTCGAGATCGGAATCTAATGAGCTTATCAACCGCTGCCTTTTCAGTTCCGAAGAACAGGGTTCTGAATCTGGAAACGAATATGAGATGCTGAGGATGCTGTCGTCGGCGAAACAATGCAGTGAATTGGAAGAGATCATTTGTGAAGATGAGGAAGAGAGCCGGAGAAAAAACGGAACCCTGGGGCACACCAGCATTTATTTTATGGACATCAGACTTGGAACAGTCCAACACTGCTATGGCAATTCTTCATACCATTATTTATCGTGTGTACAAATTTCATCAAATTTCGATAAAGTGTTTCAGATTTGATCAATCTTTGGCCGGTTCTACATACACTTGGAACCACTGTGTTTTTAACATCGTGTGAATGTCCGTACCACACTCAGGTTGTTGTTTCGTTTAAAACCTCAATATTTTAAAGCTTGCAGTATATTTTTGAAAAGTATTGATTTATTCCAGCACATATTTGTGAAGGATATCTCGGCGTGTTAGTACGCCCATTTTGAAAATTCGCTGTGACATTTTCACAAAGGAATAAAAAGTTATCTATTTCAACATGAGGTTTCGGTTGTTATTTGAATCGCCATGGCTGCCATTTTAATAAAAAAAAAAAAAAACCTGAACGATTTAAACACCCGCATATGCATAGGTCGCATGTAAGTCGCCGCATGCCATGCCCGCAGCTTGCTCTCTCAAAATTGTTGAACATAAAGGGAACAATATGACTTGGACGTTTTGTTTTCCTTACAAATTAATTTTGATGTTTATCTCAATTCAAATTACTGAAATCACACGGAACTACCCCATTAACTGCATTTAGTTGGTTGAAGGATCTTCTGGCAACAAAACAAAAAAAGAAAATACCAAAACTTCATCATTAACACGGTTTGTGTCGGTCGACCGTTGTTGTGTTGTAGTGTCGCAGGCAGCATAGTGACGATGGCGTTGTGGCAGCGTGAGGCGTGCGTGCCGTCTCAATTGAAGAAACAAAAAAAAAAAGTAGTCAACATCAACACATCACATAAATAACAACCCCCGCCACTTAACACTGGTAATTTACACTTGAAGGTCTATTGTTTTTTATTCCCTTACAACTCCATATTGTCTAAGTTCCCGCCATGCGAATTTTCGAAAACTTCGTATAAATTCCTCTCGACTCGACACGACTCTCAAGTGTCTCGCTGTGAAATCCCAAAAACAAAGCGTGACAAAATATCCTGTTTTTGTAGATCTCCAAATTGCGCAAGTCTTGTGCATGTACAATTTTCGAGATGCAAAAACTGGAGAGTGCAAAATAACACACAATGCAAAATACAAAACAACACAAAACTCAAAATAAAAGAACGAAAAAAAAGAAAACAACAACAAGGTATACAGAACAGAGCAAACCACCCCCTACTTTTAAGGATTTGTGCATTTCTGCGTGACCTCTTTTATCGATTTGAACTATCGTTTGGCTTCGTTGATGTGGCACGGACAACAGAACAATCGCACCAGGCATTGTTGTGTATAGTGTTTCGTCGATACGAACTATAACGTACTATTCAAACGTTTGCCTCTGCCCTGCCTCCTGCACTATATAGGCTCTGAGGATTTAGCACTAAGGACTAAGGACGAAAAGGACTTGGAGGCAGCATGGAATGAAATAAAGGGCCAAAGGCATTATATCGTGCCACTTCCGCACTTAAAACTTGTGCAACTGCAATCAATCTCGAATCTCGGTCTCTAATCAAACCAGGGCCTTCTATATTCAGCTTCAGCACAGAGCCTTGTTGGTTGTATTCTTCTGATGGTGTAGGTGGAAAATGCGGCTGGCAGAGTTGTGATTTTGGATATCCAGAATTTCCACCCCAACCCGCGCTGCCATCGCCACCGAAACAACAATGATGACGATAACGATGGCGATGCTGGGATTTCTTTTCTCTTCCTAGATCTGGATCCGCATCCCACAGAGGAATCACTTATCGTGATGATAAACATTCAAATATCAGAGGGGTTCCTTGCTTTTCTTGGTTCAACATTTTTGAAGGGACTTATTATGTTCGTACTTACACATAGACCATATAAATAGACTTTGCATTTAGGGTATTTAGCAAACACCGGGTGGTGATTATGCTGCGTTTTCTTCTTTGTGAATGAGATGAATTATATCTTTGTTTGGATCTGGAGAAGCATCCTCAGAATTCCTTTTAACAAAAACATACCCATATATGCACTCGTACTTTTTTTTTTTTGATGCGTAAAATTGAGATGGTAAAGCATCCAAATACACTTGTGTTCACTTGAAAAGGCTGCGATTTTTTAAGCTAGAGCTTTGAAGGGAAATAAGTTTGCCCTGAAATAAATTCCAGTGCAAATATGACTGAAATTATACAATAAATCCAAAGACATAGCTTCCTAAACCGATTGGGATTTTTATGTAATTCTTAAGAGTCTTATAAAATCCCAACCTCAGGCGTCACTCAACCAAATCCTTGTTATCATTAATCAATGAATTTTGTTTTGGTTTATTTATGAAGAAATCATTATCTCAACGAAAAAATTGTTGGTGTTTAATGAACAGCTTCATTAGCCTATGAACGTACATTAATTAACTCGATGAAGTTCGTCACCGACTGAATTTTGGTTGACGTGAAGGATTTCCTTCTGAAGAGTGAGCCTTGTTAAGGCAGTGGGTCTTTTGGTGACCCATGCCATGAAACCTAGAGCCTATGTGATCGGGGAACTAGTTTGAGCAGAAGGACCACCTATGGTCGACTAGAGGAAGTGGTGTAGGGTATCGCTCGTAATTACCCTGCTCCCAAGTGTTCACCCGAAAGCACTATAGCTATGAGACGGCAGCGGAAGAATTCACTTCATGGAATTAACAGTGGCAATATCAATACAATACAAATTTTCAGCTCCAAACCTATGGAGCAACATCAGGAGCCCGGTCCTCTAGGTTGTGTAGCAGGGTAACTTTCCTACCTCGGAAAATAAACCTGTTTACGAACCAAGAACAAGCTCACGATGTGGATGTGTCCATTGTTGACGACCTCAGCAAACAAAACGTGGACAACGAATTTCGGAACTAAACACGTGGAATGACTTGTCTGTATAAAGAACCCGTTGAGCCAATCAATTAGTGGAAAACCTAGTTAGACAAAAGGCGGACCTAAAAGCTATCCAGAAAGTTTAAAGGGTGAAATAGTGTGGTATTTATAATGGTGGGTCCTACAAAGAACGGGTCAGTGGCTATTTGGATGTGGTTTTGTAATGTGGAGAAGACTCAGGCAAGAATTCTTAGGCGTTCGGAGTGTAAGCGAGTGACTGGTTACAATGTGCATCGAAGGCAAATTTAAAAACATTACGTTGATTTGTGTTTACGCCTTCTATAAAAAGATAAGTGACCCGAAAAAAGAAGCATTCTGCGGTTTTCTGGGAAGAACACGTACATACATATGTGTGATGATTTCAACCCCAAATTGGAAAAGGAGGAAATCTTTGTTTCGATATTCGCAGGACAGCCTGTCCGAAAAAAAACTTTCGGCAAAGTACAACAGGTTTTCGGCGGCGCGGAATGTCATAACAAGCAAGTATTTCCCACATACACAAGGTGGCCAGGCGGTCCGGTGATGAACGAACCTTCAAACAATTTTACCACATTGCGATAAATGCCACTACAGTAAAACCCGCTTAAGAGAAACGGCAAAATGTCACAGTTTTGCTTTCACTTAAGCGGGTTTTTCACTTAAGCGAACCCCGCTTAAAGCCTAGTACTCACCTAGCGTGAAATGAAAAATAAATACGTTCCAAATTACACGCGGAGAATAAAAATGAAAATAGAGTAAACTTTTCCACGTGAATTTTTGATATTCACCTGAAATACTGAAATACTTCATTAAGTAAACTCTCGAGAGCAGTATCAAAAAATTCGTTATCCATTCTTTATTTCTGTTTATAAATTTTCAATTTTTTATTTTGAAACAAAATATTTAAATTAACTGACAAATGTCACAGTTTTCCACGCTGCCTTTAGCTTTTTCCTGATGGTTGTACATTGAGAAATGAAAATTTGGCGTGGAAAAAGTTGTGGAACATAATTGTTTATCCAATCCACATTTTGGTACTCACCTCTCGTTGGGGATTTCATGCGAGTGAACTAGCCGCCACATTTATATGAAATTTTCATTTTCACTTGAACTGAGTACTAGGCTTAAGTGAAAAATAATTTCACTTAAGCGGAGTTCGGATAAGTGAAAAAAAATTTCACTTAAGCGGATTTAAAAATTCCATTAAGCGGAGATTTAATGCTAGAAACAATATTGTTTTTATCTTTTGAACTTGCCTTGAAAGAAGTTAAATAAAACAACGATTAAATAACACAAAAATAATTTATTGAAAAACGAAAACTAGCAAATTTTTGTTCTGTTCGATTCAAATTTTTTTTTTCACTTAAGAGAGTTTTTTTCAATGAAAAATATTAAAAATTAACTGAAAATATGTTTCAGTTATCCGAATTTTTCGCTTAAGCGGGTTTCACTTAAGTGGAGTGTTTTAAGGGAAATTGGTCGGAAAATACTTGGGGATGAAAAAAGTGTTTCAGGTAAGCGGGTTTCTCTTAAGCGGGTTTTACTGTATCTTGAATGTCCAAATGTTCGAAAAACTAACTGGTACTAGCTTGAGAACGTATGCTGATTTCGATGACGCCATAATGCCGAGTAGATGGTGTGAAAAAATTTAATGTCGTGAAGCATAAATGTCAGAAGAACGTCAGAATTTTTACCGATCATGTCACTCTTAATAGCTCAGCAAGGTTCCTGCCAGTATGAAGAGCAAAGGAACAGTGAAAACATTGTCAACAAGCCTAAAGAAGTGGCGGCACTGATGTGCTCGAATTTCCTAGATTACCGCAACGAAACCGTTAGTTCGATTAAGACTGCTTTTTGACGCACTCAATTCAGAATGAAGGTTAGCGCACAATGCTGAGGACTAGAACCAGAGCTTCTGCGAGAGCAGCCCGGAGCTATAGAGCCAAAAAAGAATAATTGAATACCAATTTCCTTGGAAAGAAAGGCACGAAAAGAGGGCGGTTTGAAAATATTTTTAAAGCCTGATTCGATCTTTTGAAGGCTGCAAGACCAGTATGAAAGCCTACCGAGACGGCAGTACACCATGGCAGTAGATACACAGTTAGAACTGAGGATCTAAAAATAAACACTTCTAGACTGCTAGGCAGAAAATTCCTTTCCATTATTGGTGATGATGGCCAAAATTTTACTGTCTAAATGAAGTGCGGTTAAGGATTTCCAAACTAAAGTCGTACAGCGCTGTTGTTACAGAGAGCCTACTAGCCGAACTATTCAAAGCAGTAGGAGAGGATGTGTGGAGGAGCTTTTTCAATCTTGTCTTATTATGTGCGTGTGCTTAATACCTCTTGTCAACAATCTGATAGGACCCTATCAGTGTGATTTAAGGCCAGACAAGTCAACTGCTACTCAAATGCTCAAACTCCAATAGATTCTAGACAAAAACCAGGAGTTCCAGATCGATACACAGCATCACTTTATCGATATTAAAGGCGCTCATGATAGCGTGGATAAACACGAATTATACAGAGCCTTATTGTATCTTGGCCTTGCTTATCTCTGCCTTGCCCTTATCCCTTGACGTATATGTACGAGTATTAGCAGCATTCAATCGTACGAGACAAAAAGAATTGAATGTTAATAACGGCAAATTTTCATCGAAAAAGGAATCTCATCATCGTCGACTCGAGCAAGACGTCATGATGGATAGGTATAACTTTGAAGTAGTCAAGGACTTTGTCTACCTGCGGTCGACTATTAGCTCACAAATTTCGCGGGTTCCGATGATTTTAACTACTAGTCCTCTGAATCGATCACGCCACTCCGTTGATCCGTTTATGGTATGATCTGATGGCTGATAGAAGCATCCCTGACGACTTAACATATGGGACAGAAGGTGAAACATTGAAAATAACATTTCTTTGATCTTAGAGATGAACGTTCTTGATTAACGTGATTAACGGGCTGTACTTCGACGTCAACCTGGTCAAAAAGCTGAAAAACAGCGGGTGAGATTACTGGGACGCGTGGAGCCCGACGAATAGATTTGAATCGGTTCATTTTTAACGGTTGTGGATAGTAAAAAATTTGGGTTCATCTTAAAGAGAGGAACGGGAAATTTTAGCACTTTGTTTCAATCGCCAAGATGGTGTGGTCTGTTCAACAGCGTGTTTTTGTGTGCAAGCTTATTTTTCAACTGCCTGCACGATCGTTCGGGTGGAGCGTGCCTCCTTTCCAAGCCGAAATCAAAATGCGAAATCGAATTCCAGAGTATTAGGAATGTATCCACTATAAGAAGTAGACCACAGATGACGGTTTATACCCCAAAAAGTATCGTGACGACACGAACTATATTTGAACAATTTCCCAGGCGTTCACTTTAAAAACAGGTAGGTGCTCTTGGTATTTCGGAACGTTCCATTCAACGAATCGTTGAAAGAACGAGACTATCGTTTTCTTCTCTGCCGGTGTAATTTTTCACCTCAGTGGATGCTTTAATGAACAAAATATTTGGTACTCGAGTGAGACGGACTCCACGAAAATCCATCAGATCCCCCTTCACTCCGACAGTGTGAACTTTAAAATTTTTTAATTGCGACTTATATGTAGGTACTATAGGGCAAGTTATGCTTTCTTAAAAAAAAATTGAACTCGAGATTTTGATCAGTTTTTTTTTTTTGAAGACCAAAAATAAGGGTATTGGTAAAAAAAAATTCTGAAAAATGGTTATTAATTTTTTTTTTGTTTTTTATTTTCTGAACAACGGTTCAACCGATTTTGGACTTCCCAAAAGTTTAAATATTAATAAATAATAAATAATACTCGTAGTAATAAATAATACTCGTAGTTTCCTAATACAATCTACAAGTTGTGAGAAAAAGAAATTTATTTTACCTGAAACTAATGATACCAACCAAACAAATAATAAAAAATGGTTTTCGAAAATCGTAATTTCTCGAAAACGGTACCTAGAATTTTGATATTTTTTTTTCTTTCATTTAATTCTTAGGATCTATAATTTAATAAAAAATAAATTTGGAAATTAAGAAATTACGCACTGAATGTACCTACCATAGAACAATTTTTTTTTCAAATTTTGAATTTCTCATTTTCGGCATAACGGATTTTAATGAAATTTTTTTTTTTATAGAGAAGCTTCTTAAAAGTTTGAAAAACATTGCATTTCAAAAATTGAAAAATATTTTTTGAATAAAAAAAAAAATCAATTTATTTTTGAAAATTCGATATCTCAAAAAAAACGGGTCAATATTTTTTTTTTTGAAATTTAATTTTTATTCGTACAATAATAAAAACTTTGAGTTGGCGTACAAAATTTTTTCTTAAAAATGTTTTTAAAAAAAATTTCTAAATTGAAGCTTATTTTTTTTTAAAGAAATCACTACGACGACTTATAATTTTTGTTCTTGCTTAAAATATTATTTCCTTGAATCACATGGCATCCTGTTTTTAGATCCAACTGCTAAAGGAGTTGTTTTAGTTATTTAAAAAATTAATTTTATGCTTATGGATAATTTTTCTCTAGTAATATTCATATATGAAATTCTTAGTCTTTTACATAGGAGCAAGTTCGTGCGACCCAGTCGTGCATTTTATTTCTTGCCAGAATTGGAACAGATGGAGCTAGAAGATGTAATTTTTTACTGTGGGGATTTCTTAAATCTCTTGGCTTTAACAATCTTTCCAGGACTCTGGAAGTCCTCAAGCTAATCATTCGAACCCGCATCCTGAAAGTTCCTATAACAAAGCCTGAAAGATTGCAAGAAAACTTCAGAATAAGGCTAGTACTATGTCTGGAGTGTGAGGGCCGCCATTTGGCCTATAAATTATTTCAAACTGGCGATACTTATAGTATTTTGTTTCTAAACTTAGGCCTACACATGCATGAACAAAATCAAACCAACCTAGGAGCTGAAGAAAAACCAGACCAAATATAACGCATTGTGTTTCCTGACTGAGCTCTTAAACAGTTGGAAATGAGTCCCTATATTTCAACACAAAAAAAAATCATCGTGAATGACGTCGACGAGGGCCATTTTTGAATAAACGGGTGCGTCAACAAGAAACATTTTCAGAGGTTTAGGAATATGTCACAAAGTCCATTAAGCTAATGCAATGAGTTGGCGGCATCATTGGTGAGTACTTCTTCAAAAAATACGATGGAATTGTTATCACCATCAACGGAAACAACTACCGGCTGTTAAGTGTTAATTTCTTTTGGCCCAAATAAGAAGATATAAGTAGACGTGAACGACATGTCGTTCCAACAGGACGGCACAGCATGCCACACAGCTGATGTCAGAATCTACACGAGCGATTTGTGTGCATGGTTATCTTACTCATAAGTAAAGTAAAATGGCCTTCGTGATTGACTTTTCTTGTGGGGTTTCTTAAACTCAGAGGTCTTTGGCAAATTAAGGGTACAAAAAAAACCTTTGAGTGCTAACTATAAAAAAAAATAAGCCGCAAACAACTATTTGCATTTAAGTTAATATATGTAATTCGTGCCTTCGGCCAATTTCAGTCTGATTAATTGAAAATTGGAACTCAGATGCACGCACCACTCCGAGCCGCGGTGGCCATTTGTGGTCTTGTCATATTCCACTTCATGGCCATATGATATCTGTCATATTCTAAACATGATTTCATTTAAGAGCCTTATCGTTCCAACTGTATCCGTATTCCATAGTGAGCGGGAGCATGTTATTCCAAAACAAACGTTCCAAATTGTCGACTTTTTGAAGTCTCCATACAACTCAAATCGACAACGAAGTTTCCACTTGCACAATCGCCATTTTTAAATTCGACAATTCGTACGCTTCCCACCAACATTCTATGACGTATGCAATCAATCAATCCAAGGCGGGACATCATGTCAATAGATCCAAGCTCATAAAGCCCGGTGTGAAAATTATTAGCTGCTAACAGAATGAAAAAAACACATAAATTCGCGCAAATAAAACCAAATGTTTTATCGCTCTAAAATCGCACTTCAATTAATATTGGTGGGTTAGCTTTATTTTTCACAATATCCATCTAATCATTATCATGCTCGAATTCGTCATTAAAATTTATGATTTCAAACAATAAAATTTCATAAATGTAAATTCCATTAATTATCGCACGTGAGGCAAATTAGGAAATATTTAAAAAAAAAAAAAAAAAAAAAACTACCTTAGCATAAACGATTTGAAACAATTTAAAATACGAGCAATATAAGATATTCCCGCATAGCGAATTAGACAAACAAAATAATCGTGCTGTTTCAATTTATAATGCATCAATGATCAAGCTAATTAGATAATTTTATAAGTCCCAGCCCCTTCAACCCTTTTCGCAAAACCATGTTAATTTTGAGATAATAAACTTCAACTTCAATCTTTCAAACCCTGATATACTCGTACTCGTATGTATGACAGAGCTTATTTAAATGAAGAAGAGTTGGATCTGGTTGTGAGAAAGAAGTAGTCTTTTGTTGGTAGGAATTTATTTAAACCCCATGTGATAAGTGATATATAATAGACAAGACTATAATGTGTCGCCCAAATACTACTCAGCATTTTTTTTTTGTATCTCTGTGAGAAAAGCTAAGCAACAACTGTTTGTGAGTAAATGATGTTTTTAGGGGAGAGATAAGTCTTAAAGTAATACAGAAATCTGGTACATATACGACTTTAATGCTTTCAACAACTTATGTATCTTAAAGATACATCAGATGTTATAGCACTCGAAAACAAAGCAGGGCAAACAAAAAAAAAAAATCACAAGAAGATAATTACAATTTAAAACATTATTAATTTTCTCCGTGACCTGAAATAACTCCCTCGTGTGCTTGTTCATGATTTTCCACAAAAACAACAACAACAACAATAAGACAATAAGACTGCCTGCTGGTGGAAGTGGAAAAGTTTTTCTTCCTTCCTTCCACTTGACTCATTAATGGATGCCAAGTTCCCAACGCGTTACAGAACAAGCCAAGACCGAGACCAAGACCAGAACCAAGACGAAAAGAAGCCAAATATTATTATATTATGTGACAATACATGAAGTCGTCCTACTATCAGCTTCCACTGGGAATAATTAATTCTCACGAGATACGAAAAATTGATACCTATACCCTTGTCGCACTCTTCTCTTCCAAACTCGTGCGAACTACGTTCGTCGAGTTGTCGGTCGTCGGTCGTTTTCGTCATTGACTGCTGATGGTGCTGATGGAGATGCTGCTTCAGAAGCACTAGAACGCATCAACCATGAAATACCCCTTCCCCATTTCCATTATAACCAGCACCCTCCCATCCGAACCCCGAGCATCAGCCAACAGCGCGACCGAAGATGAATTATCAACTTGCCTTATTTATATATTGCTGAGATTTATATTGCTGATTCCGAGCGAGCGCGGCAAGAGTGAAGGGGCGCCACTTCCTGTTTCACAATAATATAGGTACATCAACCAGGAATTGCACGGCCTGGAAGCCTGCAAGCCTGCAACTGCAATTCAAGCTTACGCGCGACTATGTGCGTCGTCGTAGTCGCCGTTGTCTTCGTCTTCGCTACCCCGGTCGACGACGAAGGAACAAACAAAAAACTCCAGTCCAGTTTTCCTCACCTGTGCAAGCGAACGAACTTCATCGCTACATTCGCCACATACCTACATATATTGTATCTACGTATCTACTACTACTGTTTATGACAATGATAGTGCAAAAAAAGCACCCGAACAAAAAAAGAAAACTTACGGGCCGGTCAGAAACCAGTTTCTCTGGAGCTGGACTGGTGCAGCCAGCAGGTTGGCATTTGGCTTTTTTCTTGCGCCAGCCACGTAAAGAAGGCATCAACACACAAAAAAAAAGACCTTACCACCATAATAAATGGCCGCTTTTACTTCTTCTGACAATTGCCATTAGCAGAAAACGATGCACATAGCGCAGAGTCGAATCGAGTGGAGTCGAATAAGAGTAGCAGGGAACGAACAACCTGTTCGGTTGGCCGCGACTGCTGCTTGCAAGCAATTCTACGTCATACCAACCGGTTTCTCCGCAAACTGGCAACAGGCTTTTCAATAAAAGTCAGGTGCGCAAGCCTCGCGTCTTCTAAGTTTCATTCATAAAACTAAATTTTGTTTTTTGTTTTCATCTTTTCAACTCTGCGGCCGATGTATGGGATCTTCCCAAAGGGCTCTCTCTTTCATTTACCCAATTTGTGATGGAAGAGATATCTGGAATAACATTTCACTCTTAAAGAATTTATATCTTTTTTTTTTCTCCATCTTTCTAATAAGCTGAATAAGCTTCTCTAGAAGCTACACAGACTTCGGTTTAATCTTGAAGACTTTGCCTGCTGCTGGTATTTAAAATTTAACTGGAAAATATCTACTCCACAAAAATAACCTCATGGAGAAGAAGTTCAAAGTAATTATGGCAACGCAAAGATTGTGTATGTGTATCTTTGTATTGGCTCTGGGAAGATTCACATGATTTTATGTGATGTGTGTTTTGTTGTGCTACGATGGTGGGGTTTGGGATAAAAATGATTTCATAATCTTTTGAAAACTTATTAAAAGCTGATCAAGGAGTCATTGGGGATCATCAGGGTTAAAGCAAACGTTTAATTTTGGTTTAAACTTTTGGAAAACAAAAATACAATTGATTGTTTTAATTTGTTTGTATGACGGCACTTTAGCAAAAGATTTTATTTGAGTTATTAATTTAATTAATTGTTAAAGTTGCTAAGGCTTGTTTATCCGATGATTTTTTTTTTTTCAACTGAGATTAATTAGTACTTAGTGGGCTTATAAAGGAAACCGAAGGAAGGAGAAGCACTAAGCTGATAAGTAGTTCAATAATAATTGAAGTTGGATTTCGTTCGTAAAATTGGGTAAAGTTCTAGGATGTGATGCAGTATTAGGGCAAATGCTTAAACAGTATTTCCAACTCCCAATGTTCCAAATCAAATCAGAAATGGGTCCTATCTTAGTTCACTAAATACCGAAAATCAAACTATACTTTGGTAAGTTTTGAGTAAGATCGATCGTACTACGGCTCTTCCACCAGACTTGCTTGCTTTAGAAACTTAAGTATATTATGTAGTTCACTCACTCTCTTCTATATGGTGACGTGTCAGATGCACGAGTGCATCACATCTAGTGAAAAGTAGTAAGTAAAAGTGTGATTTTATTGAACAAAAAAATTAAAAAAATCATATTTACAAAAATTGCGTGTCTTATTTTTTTCAGAACAGGGCAGATGGCTAAGGAATGAAATGTGTTTCCTGATGTTCTAAGGTTGCACAGTGAACACTCTGTATTTCTCAGAGAGCCATACGGTTGGAAATTCAGACGAAGTAGCTCCCCTCTGGTTTTAAAGATTGTAGAGATTGTATAAATCGAATGTTGGTCATTGAAATAATTTTCGGCACCAAGGTTATGCTGCAGGTGGATGCTAAGTTTACTCGTACCTTGTAGATGTTTTTTAAAAGAAAGTTGTTGCGTTATGAGAACTCCAAGATATTTGTATTCTTTTACCATTTCGATCGATTCATTTTCCCAGACCCATTTTTCAATGCGTGCATATCTTCCTGTTCCATTGCGAAAAATCAGTATTTTGGATTTGTTGGTGTTAACCGTGAGGCTCCACAAGCGACAGAAGTCTTGCAATTTGTTAATCATCATTTGCATCGTTTTCGGGGACTCAGCTAGTATGACGATATTATTAGCATACATAAGTGCTTTAACGTTAACTCCAGCAAAACTAATTCTTCCAGTCAAAGCCGATGATAGGTCATCCAAAAAGAGCGAAAAGAGAAGTGGACTAAGCAAACAGCCTTGTTTAACTGCAGTGTGAAACCAGGCGGACCTCTCATTTCCATCCCAAACTGCAGTTGGATTATTTTCATAAAGGCCTTGTACTACCGCTAACATTTTTGTGGACATTCCGTGGACATTTTGAAATCAACGAAGAATTCATATACTCGTAACTTTTTGCCCCTGTCAAGATATTCGTACTAATTTTAATATTTTGAGCGAAAAGAATACCATTGAGAAAAGGGGCTATTTTCCAGAACGAACGGCTGTCTTTTACTGCAGATAAATTATGGATTAAGTAGTTCGAGTATACATTTTGTTTTTCCTTACAAATCACATCTACCATATACATATGTACATACATATATGGTGGTCTAAAGATTCTGTGTGTGGGACTGGTCACCGGGGCAAGAATATTGAGTTGTCTTTTCAATTTGTAGTAGCGAGTGAGGAAACCCGTAATAGACCGATACTGCAGGATGTAAAGCGTTCTTGGTTGTAACTCCCAAGAAACATTTTAGCCTGCCTAAGTCTTGGAAGTTTTTGTCCATCGTATAGTCTCCTGTTTCGTTTTAGTTCTATTTTTAATCCCATTCTTATTCTACAATGATCCAATTTTAACATAAAAGCCTGCCTCTTCATTTGTTATGATACCTACGTGTCTCGGAAACTCAATAAAGTGTGACATATTACAATGCTTGACGAGGTCGCTAAGCCTGCGCATACGCCCTTATATGAGTTTAGAACTACTCGTAATGGCGTAATGTCCGACATAATGGTAATGTTTTGGGTTTTTCTATTACCGCATGTAATTGGTTTGGGTAAAGATTATCCTCCACTGCTGCCGTTGGCCAAGTTCTCATTGCCCAGTAATACATACATATCGTCGCTTGAGTTCTATCTTGTTCAAAAGACCATTTTTGGCGAAATTGAGTTAGAAATGCAGTTTTTATAAATCGAACATGCTCTTTCGAATGGCGTACTCCATTTTTTTCTATCTCTTTTAGTTTTAAAGTTATGAAGAACTATTTTGTTCAATAAACCACTTTATTAAATATTTTGAGTGTCTTTTTTATTCAATCAACCACTGCTTTTTGTTTTTATATGAAATTGAACAATTTTATATTAACTTTAAAAAAACTACCATGTATTTCTTTGTTGTTCAATATCCATATCTAATCCATTTAGTTTTGTATGTTATTGAACAAAATCCTATTAAAAAAGTTATGCGGAAGGAAAACTGCATTTTTGTTCAATATCACTGCACTGTAATGTACCACACAAAATTAATACTGATATAACATTGGAAGCTGTAAGCACAATGTGATGTAAGCGAAAAGTTGGAACGTAATCTTCAAACGCTTTTAAGGTATTTTGAGAAACCCTTTTATCTTTAGACAGTTTTTGAATACAATATTTGTCGCTTACAGTATGATAAATGCAGCTCATCCAGGATCTGATATTTCAGAATTCTATGATTCAGAATTCTAATATAGCTCCTTTATCATTTCTGTAACTTCATTGGAAAATGTAGTACCAGCAGAAAGTTCCGTTTCATCTAAACCAAGAGAAGCCCTGGATCGAGTAAAAAAAAATCGAAAACCATTTTTGTGGAAACAAAATATACAAAAATGGATGGGTCAAGGTGGTAAGCAATATTCAAATGACATCCGCTTGCGACGTTAGTTGCAGTCATAATTGTTTCACCAAATTTTCTTATGATGAACGTGTGAAAATATTTGATTAATTTTGGACCTTAAGGCTAGGCGCGCACATTCAATTTTTAGTTGCACAACTGTTTGGTTGCTTATAGAAAACATATAATTAATAGCGAACTCATTTTAGGCAGTCGTTTAGTTTGTGTCAAAACACAAACTGTTTAGTTGCTCGACCCAAGCAGTTGCGAAACTAAAAATTGAATTTGCGCGCCTAGCTTAAAAGATCTTGAAAAAGGACAGTTTTATTCCAAATTTGTGATAAGATCGGAACCAAAGTGAAAGAAAGTAGCTTAAGTAATTTCAAGAAAAAAATTTACTTTCAATGTAGACAAATACAATATCGACAATCTGGGGCCTGTTTCTCAGATCATACACATCATACATTGTATGATATTGACAGTTCTGCTGTATGATTTCTGTTTCTCAATTTTTTTGTAAGATCCACTGTCATACAACAATGTATGACTGAAGATTACACTGGAAATATTGGAATGTTGTATGATTCTGTTTCTCAGAAATGTGTCATTTACCTACATCATACAGCAAATTTACCTACAAATGATCATACATTTAATACAGCACAAAATTCTGTTGTAAAGTGGCTGCTGCATGTAACATATAGCAACATTGTTTTCATCAGTCAAAGCTGGGGAAACAAAATTTATTTGAGAAGTTCTCTGGCTCGACATTCACAAAACATGGTAGAGCCTGTAGGGCATAGAGAGAGGTAGTTTCTTTGGGGTTGTCTTATGGGATTGCATTATGCTGATTTCATGATAATGGATTCCATTTCCAAGCTAATGAAGGGTTAACAATATTTGTTGCAAAGGTGACAAGGCTTCGTTGCAATTAGTTGAACGCACAATTATTGATCTTCCCAATTTTTCCACTAAAAATGTTTTTCAACAAAATATGGATCTTTAAGATTGAAATTAACAGGTTCTTTTATTATTTTAGGGCGTCATCTGACACGTATGTATCTATATTAATTTCAACTAGTTCCAACACGTCTTCACCAAAAATTGAGATTTATATTAACCTCACACTCAAATAATAATGAAATGTCAGAATCATACACATCATACAACAAAACAAATGTCATACAACACTTCCAATGAAATCTGAGAAACAGAATGATGTGTATGTTGTATAAAAATGTTGTATGTTGTATAAAATGTATGATGTGTATGATCTGAGCAACAGGCCCCTGATCTTCTTTCAATGCATTACAAATAAAATCATAATGGCACAAAATTTTAGTTGAATTATTACGATGTTAAATCTGTTTTAGTATGAAACTAGGTTTAAACAACGATTTTTATGAAAAAAATAATAAGAAACCAATTACAATAAAACTCAGTGGCGCAAAATTTTAAACAGCCTTTTATTAAGGTATTAGTATGGTAATTCTTAACGATTTGCTAACTTTAAAGTAGTTTACTAACTCATTCTTAATTCTTACAATTTTCTAACTATTATCGTGCTAAGGCAATTTCCTTAATAAATTGCACCTATAAAACAATGAAAGTTCGTGCAAAGAACTATGTCCTTGTGTGGCGTTTGTAAATAGCACGATACTAAAAAAAGAATATAGGTATTCGACGATTTTAGTATCATATTAAAACAGCTTTGGCATCGTACTAATTTAATTAAAATTTTGCGCCAGTTTGTTTAAAACAATAACAAAATTTAAATTAAAAATTGTATGTAAAATAAATAATGTATTTATTTGAAAAAATAAGGGTAAAAAGTGAATTCAAAAAAATGTTTAACAAATTTTGAATTTTATTACCTACCGAGCAGCAGCAATATTTTTTCCGATCACCCATTATGTTCTAGTGCTTAACTCAAAGAATGAGTTAGAAGTTTTTGTTCTATTTTCATAGTATTTTCGTAGTTTCAATGATTTAATTATTAAGTGCTTCTATTTTGTTCAATATTTAGCTTTTTTGTTCAATATCCACCAATTTAATCAACTTGTTTACAGCCCATACAACGTTGTTCAATATCCAAAATGACATCCCACTTGATTTTATTTTTTAACTATTTCAGGATTTAATAAAACCTAGATTTATAAATCATTTTGCAAACAAAAATTATTGGCGCAAAATTTTAAACATTTAAAACCTACTCTAAATCAATTTTAGAATGGGAGTCGACTCTAAATATTGAATATAAAACGAGAACCGACTTTTTGTTAATTTTAAAGGACATAAACTATACTTTAACGTTAAAGAGCTCGTCTTACTTTAACAGCAGCAAATAGCTAGTTTATCTTTTAAAAGTATACTTTATCCATATTGACAATGGTCATTTCATACCAAAGCAAATCGAAGAAAAAATGTTTACTGATGTTTTATTCGATTTTTTAAAGATGTTTTTTGTAAATAGTCTTCATAATTGAATATTATAAATTCGAAATAATCGTATGAAAGTGCTCTACGATGAACAAATCTGAAAAAAGATGTATGTAGGTACATACATATCTTATGTATGCACGCGCGCCGCCGCTACCGGCCGAGACGAGTATAGCTAAATGAATCTGCACCTTGCAACAACAAATTGAGTTTTTATGCTGTGAATTTGCGATTTATACTTTATTTCCATCTAAAATAATGTAAATAACTTATAAACAATCAAAATCTGTACCGAGGTAGTATATAAAATGTACTTTTTTCGGCGAAAAATTATTTGGTTTAAAGTTGTCTGTTCTTTTTACTTTTTTTTTGTGTTTTTGTAGTTGTGTGAGTTATGTATCTGTCAAATTAAGGGTTGTTCAACGCAAATTCGCTTAGGTTCTGTTGTAAAACCAACATCAGTTAGAAGAGTTGTCTAACGTGTTTAAAATTATGCAAAAGTTAGACGAAGTCTCCAAGCTAAACGACTGCGTTAAGTAGAGCAGGTTTTATTCCTTAAACGAGAACTGTTTAAAATTTTGCGCCATTGAGTTTAATGAAGAAAAAAACTCCACAGTATTTCCTTTCAAATTTAAGTAAAAATTTTGCTTCTGAAGTTTAAAAATCGTTTTCCCAACATTTTCCAAAATGGACTTTGAACAAGATAGAACTCAGGTGACGATATGTATGTGCATGCGAAGCGAACCTTTTCTAGTGTTCGGTTCGGAAAAACTGCACCATAGGTAATGATGTATCTTAGAATCATGGCAATCCAATTTTTTTTATAGAATTTTTATTGTAGCTGTATTAATTTTTTTTTTTTCTTAAAAAAACTAGATTGCACAATTTACAAAGAAACGGTAGTTTTCTACCTTACTATTGAAAACTTAACATTTATTCATTAGAATATCACAGATTTGAGTATTTTTAAAGGAAAAGCTACTATAAAATTTAATCATTTAATTGAAAAAAAAAAAAATACATTTTCAATGTACAGAGAAAGAAGTGGAGGCGATTGATCGACAACTTAAGATGATGATTACATTTTCATTTTAATAAATAATAAAGAGAGATAAATAACTAAGTATAATCTGTCGTATCACAGAATGTATATACAAATATATAAATTAACAAAATATATAAACAAAATAAATAAACAAACAAATAATAACTACTATTGTAATTACTAAATAAATAATAGAATAAAAATAAAAAATTTAGCATATAAATCAATAAATAATGAAATAATAAATAAATAAATAAATAAATAAATAAATAAATAAATAAATAAATAAATGAACAAATAAATAAATATTAATAAATAAATAAATAGACATATAAAATTAAATACATAAATTATATATAAATATTTTAATGTACATTATATACAATTAATAAATAAGCATACAAATAATTACAAAAATAAATAAATAAATAAATAAAAACAAGTAATTCAATATATTATAGCAAACAATATGAATATGCATAAATACAAAGTTAAATAAATAAACATACAAAATTTTCAACAGCTTAAGTTGTTAAGTTTAATATTAAGTTGTTATCGAAACAACTGCCTGATACAATGTAACGTTCATATAATTTTGTGATACGAGTTGAAACTTTCTCGATTTTCGCTTCTGCGTGAAAATCTTTGGTAGAATAGTGCCAAGGGAGATAAAGCATCATTTTTAAGATTTTATTTTGCATTATTTGCAACCTGCGAATATAGCTTTTAGCAGGTGAACCATCCATATAGCATTATGCTTTGAAATATTGTTTTTAATATTGTCAATTTGTTTGCATCACTCAATTTTGATTTACGATTAATAAAAGGATATAGAATTTTATCGCCACATTTAATTTATTTAATGTCTTCTGAATATGCAGACCAAATGTCAATGTTTTGTCCAGGTGTACCCCAAAATACCTGACACTTGATTTCCATTCCGCCGGAACCCCATTCAACTGAAGCTGATTACTTGGCAAGAAACAGGCTTTTCTTTTTTTCTTTTTCTAGTAAAAAAGAGAGCCTGAGACTTAAAAGCGTTTAATTTTATTTTCCAATAATCGCAATACGATTGAACCAAATTCAGAACAGATTGCAAATTTGTTTCAATGAAGAAACCAATTGAATCTGATGAGTAAAAATACGTATCATACGCGAAAATTGCAGTTTTACAGCTATGAGATTTAGGAAAATCATGTGTGTATATAATATACAAAAATGGGCCAAGTACAGATCCCTGGGGTACACCTGCAAACATTTCAATTAAATCAGAATACCAATTATTAACCGCAACTTTGAAAGTTCGCTTTGTAAGGAAGGATGAAATTATTTTAACTAGGTACTCGTATAGTGGAAAATTCAAAACAAAGAGTTTGTGAATCAGCCCTTCATGCTAAACAGAGTCGAATGCTTTTTCAACATCTAGACACACCATCCCACCTGCAATAAAATCACTTATAATGTATTTGGTTATCCTATCCACTAGGTGAACTGCGCTGTGATTACTCCTGAAACCAAACTGCTCTTGTGGCAAGATGTCAAATTGAATAACAGGCTACAATAATTTATATTTAATTAGTTTTTCTAAGCACTTACTTAACGAGCTTAATAAACTTATTGGCCTATAACTGGATGGCAAGTTACCATTTTTGCCTGGTTTTGCGATGGGGATTATTTTAGCCATTTTCCACGCACTTGAGAAATAACCCCCTTTGAAACATCCATTGAATAGCGTTTTTAAAAATAATAAACCTATTTTCGGAACTGCAGCTCTAGAAAAGAACATTAAAAAATTAATTCTAGTTCACTCAATCCTGACCCAATAAAAAGACAAAAACATTTTTTTTTTAATTTTTTAAATTTTTTTTCAGTTTTTTTTCTAAATTTTTTTTTCTGTTTTTTTTTTAAATTTTTTCAGTTTTTTTAAATTTTTTCAGTTTTTTTAAATTTTTTTTTTAATTTTTTTTTTTTAATTTTTTTTTTTAATTTTTTTTTTAATTTTTTTTTATTTTTTTTTTTAATTTTTTTAGTTTTTATTATTTTGAAAGCTCAATATCATATTATTTGTTAAAAAAATTTTGTTTTCACAAACAGTTATTAAAATGCATCTCTTCATGAAAAAAAAAAGTTTATGCAAGAAATTACATAAATTTCAAAACTTAAAGATAGGGTAACTTTAGAGCGCTGTATCTCTCATATTCCTTGATATAAATTTCCCCAATTTTAGGAAAACATAGAACTTTTATATATCTATGAAAAAATAAATGAAACAAATACATATTCCAAATTTCATTTTTTAGCATTTATTTCCACAAAAGGACCACTGTGTGCCGCAATGTTTCCTGTCTTTGTCGTTATTTTTATAAACTATATTCTAGTGAAACAACCAGCTACATTCCATCTCTTAAACAATTTAATTGAATGATCATCTGTTTGCACTTGAGTCCAACTTCGAACTTACTATTAAATTGCTTTAATTCTGAGATTGTTTCTTAAGCCTCACTACGCGAATGTAGAATGCTTCCCATTGCGATATTCAGACATTCAAAACCAATGTGCATATATGTATCTTTTTTAAGCTATTTGAAGCTATTTTGAAGATGTACGCATAGAAAACTTTGTATTATAGGGATTTGTTCATGTTTTCCTATCTTTTTTTTTGCGGTGTGGAAATCTTCAAAAGACACGTGGTAATAGTCGGGTACCAAGTAGTGTGGGACTCTTACCGTACGAAAACCACCGGGATCCGAACCAATGTATGAAAGATCGACAGCAAATGATTTTTCTTTCCTAATTTAAAATCACTTAGGGAAGTTTAAACTTTTAATACTTTCATATTTAGCATAGTTTATAGACTATATCAGCTCCGAACATTGTCTTTTACATTTAAGACGGATTCCATCTCGTAGTTGGTATGACTTCGCAGTCCCTGGATTATGTGGTACACCGTGTTATTTTTAAACACTTCTGTTTGAAGGTCACGATGTAGATCGCTATTTCGTATGTACCAAGGGGCATTTATTATTCCATAAAGACTTTGTTTTGAAATTTTTGGATGGGTTCAGAAATTGTTTTCTTTGAACAGCCCTATAACTGGATACCATACGTCCAAACGGGTTTCAGCACTTGCTTGCATAACATTATTTTGTTCTGCATAGATAGGCCAGAGGTCTGTCCTTGTAATCAGTACATTTTTTTGTACTTTTCAGTTCTTCTTCTCTTTTATTTCTGATGTGCTTTTTGCATTTTAGCCTTGCATCCAAAGTTATTCCAAGTTATTTGGCAGAATTGGCGTAAAGTACAGCCATACACCGGCTTCAATTTTCTTTTTCAATGACGCGACTTTTTTGAAGCTATCAATTGCTTTATTTAATTTTATACAAAAAAAAACCACTAAGAAGTAACATTATATCTCTTGCATTGCAAGAAAGTGTTCGCGTACATTGCAAATCCCCGAACTAACCCATGGTTTTTTTCTTAGCCACATATCAGCAACAGTTATTCATTTATTGATTCAAAATAGCTTTTTTGGCCTTTAGTCCACAAAAATTGGCGTTTCGTCCGGGTGATCTCACATGAACTCATCAGTTGACTGTGAGGACCTTGTCAATACGCAATTTTTGTTAAATTCAGTTCATCTTACATCGATTTTTTGACAAAAATCCAATGTGAACTATATCCAACCAAGATTAAAATTGTAATCATTAACGTTGGAAGTTTTTGCCCGTGGCCTGGCATTAATTGTGCTAAGTCTTTTACTTGGCTGATTTATTTCAGTAGTACATATCGACGGTTAAACTTCATAACCTCGTAAGTCGAAAAATTCGAAAAAAATATTATTAATGCAGAAAAATCAGAAAATTCAGAGACATCTATTGGTATTTTCATCTCAACAACATTGTTCTAAAAAATTTTCAGGAATGACAAAATTCAAAAACTCGTAATTATAAATTCCATTAAAAATTAAGCAGGACCTCGTAAGTCTCTTAATGCGCAAGTAAATCCAATTGAGTTCATGTCGGGTTAAATTGTTTGTGGTTTTAAGTGCATAAGTGGTAATTTTTTTCAGAAAAAAGTTAAAATTGGTAATATTTATAAATAAATGTAACATCTAAGACAAAAAATATTATAGTTAGTAGGGGAAGGTGGCCTAAAATGGCACCCACTAAGGAAAATATGTCATATCTCGCAAAAAAGTGACATTTAAACTTAAATGTTATATTCTTTCCAAAGTTAAATCAATAACGCTTACCTACATTTTTTTGCTTTACGAGTTTAATAAGTTTCCAAAAGTATTTAAAGTATTTAATTTTAAAAACTCTTCAAATTCCAACGAACAAAAAATTTTTTTTTGTCAACAAACTTTTCACAACATTTTATAGGATCTATTTTTGTATATGGCTAGAGACAGTTTGACCTGTAAAATTTCAAACAATAGTTTGAAGTTGCTTATATTTCTTATATGTCGATGATGCCAGATAAAACTAAAGAATTGTGATACCAAAACCTTCTAATTCTGTTCGATTCTACAATTTCTAGCAAGGGGGCCATTTTAAGCCATCTTCCCCTATCATGGTTTTATTTATTGTTTTTTAGAGATTTTAACTCAACCTATAAATACAAGGTTCTGCTTTGGGTTATTTAAAGAAAAATAAATACTTACGAGGTACTTACTACATACTGCTATTTCTTTAATTTTTTAAAATTATCTTTTAAAATGTATTTCATGTTGTTTGTCAATGAAGTATAATTTGAATTTGTCTGTCATTTACTTGATTTTTGTATTTGTTTTTCATAAAATTTTACGTTCACTATAAATAATGAAATTAACATTTTTATCTTTTGTGCTACAACTGAAGTGTATTTTATATTTACCTTTAATTAATTCTTCCTTTACTTTCAATTTTTGTTTAACACCTATTACATTTTCTTAACTAACAGTGTTTTATCTTATTGAATGAATTTGATTATTTAATTTTTTTTGTATTCTCCAATGTATTTCATTTTTTGTTTGCTATTAAAATAGAGTTTAATTTATTAGTTTATAGAACGCTGAAATAAAAAAAAAACTTATTTAAAGAAGTTTAAAAGCGTTTCATTTTCAAAATAAAAAAAGAAAGATTATTTTATTCAACAAAGGAACTGGTTGCAATACCTCGTAAGTATTGAAAATTTAAATGCATTAGCTCGTATGTGTCCATAAATTACAAACGATCATTTTCACCCTCCTCTCCTTATTTCTTTTTCTTATGAAAAATGTTATGCTGCCACTTTTCCTGAATATTTTTTTAACTTTCGTAAAACTAACTTCCAAGAATTAAACATGCTTCTCAGCAAAATCAGATTTAACTTTACTCATATTTCAATTGATGACGCAGTAACTACTTTTTACGATGAAATTTTCAGCTGTTTCGCTCACACTGTTCCTTTTATGCCACGTAAAAATGTTTCTTCTTCTCCACATTGGTATAATAAAAAACTTCGATCTCTTCGTAACCGAAGAAATAATTTATGGCAGAAATACTTAAAATCGAAATCTCCTTACCACCATCAAGCTTTCTCAGATGCTTCGACAGAATTTTCACTCCTTTGCGATCGTCGGTACAAAGATTACATTACTCGTATGCAATCTTCGATTAAATCGAATCCTAAATGTTTCTTTGAATTTATTAATATTAAAAGAAAATCCGATGGCTACCCATCCTCCCTAACATATAATGGGAAATCTTCATCTGATCCAACAGAGATAACCAATTTCTTTGCAAACTTTTTCAAACAATCCTTTACTGATTGCGACATTGAACCAGATACCCAATATTTCCGCTACTTAATGAATTCTTCTCAAACCACATTTACAGCACCGAATATTCTTCCAGCTATGGTAAGAGATAAAATTGAAAAGCTTAAAGATGACTTCTCCACAGGACCAGATGGTGTACCGGCAATCATCCTAAAAAAATGCATTAATGCCTTTATTCAGCCATTGACTGACCTATTTACACTATCCATTCTGCAGAGCACCTTTCCCCAATCATGGAAAGTTTCTTACATAGTTCCTGTCCACAAAAAGGGACCAAAAAATAATGTTTCAAACTATCGCCCTATAGCTAAACTATCATGCATTCCAAAAATATTTGAAAGTATTATATACGAAACTCTCTCTTTCCACTGCAAATCAATTCTTTTCCCAGTACAACATGGTTTTATATCGGGTAGATCAACAACAACGAACCTAGTAGAATTTGTTTCCAATGCTCTATGCACAATGGTCGATGGGGATGAAGTCGCTGTGATTGCTACTGACTTTAGCAAAGCCTTCGACAAAATATCACATAATATCATCATGTTAAAATTAAATTCCATGGGCTTTCCTACACTTTTTATCTTGTGGTTGAATTCATATTTGACTGATAGAAATTATGTTGTCCGTTCTAGATAATCTCTTTCCATTCCTTTTAATGCACCTTCAGGAGTACCACAAGGCAGCCATCTTGGCCCACTGCTATTCACCTTAGCTATTAACGATATTGCTCAAGTTCTCGATTGTGGTTTATCAATATATGCCGATGACATGAAAATATTTAAACGCATTTCAACTGCCGCTGATATTTGTTCCTTACAACAAAATCTTATGGTGCCATAAAAACCTCCTTGACCTCAATGTCAGCAAATGCCACAGCTTGACGTTTTCACGTAAACGGCTCCCTTCTCCTCCCAGAAAATATCATATAAATGGTGAACTTGTACCCGTAGTTACTTCCTGTCGTGATTTAGGAGTAATCTGTGATAAAGAGCTTAACTTTCGATGCCACATTGACAACATTATTAATAAAGCTAATTCGACGCTTGGTTTTATAAAACGCTGGTCAAAAGAGTTCTCTGACCCAAATCTCTTTTCATTTCATTTGTCCGTCTCATCCTAGAATATGCGTCTCAGGTTTGGTCACCATATCAAATAACCCAAATTAAAAGGATCGAAGCCGTCCAGCGTAGGTTTGTTCGTTTTGCCCTGCGCAATCTTCCGTGGGATGATAATTATCGACTTCCTCCATATTCGAATCGCTTACTGCTAATTGACCTTCAGTCGCTTGAAAAACGGCGTGAAGCCGCAGATGTGGTTTTTATACACGACATACTAACTGGTAATATAGACTGTCCGGGTCTAATAAGTCTGATTCCCATTAATACCAACCGACGAAATGTTAGGTCAGTACCCCTATTCCGCATTCCTTTTCATCGTACTAATTATAGCTACTATAATCCTATGTCTCGTATGCTGCGTAATTCCAACAACTCCTCAAATATTTTTGATTTTAATATATCTAAACCCACCCCAATAACTTTCTCACCCACCCAAATTTTGTATTGTTAGTTGTATTATTATAATTTAAAATATATTATTATAATTTGGATAAGTTTTTTTTTTATATAATTTTTTCTTACACTCGTGTATTTTTACTAAATTTTTATTTATTTTAAATATGATGTATTATAGTATTAAGTTTTGCTTACTTGTAATAAGTGTACAATATATTAAATTAAATTAATTTGACATAAATGTTGAGCCGGTGGTATAACACAGTTCTCTGTGTTGGCAAACTATTGGTCGAAAGACGGAGCTTGCTATAAGCTTTCTTCGACCAATTCTGATAATGAAAAAAATAAATGTTATTAAATATAATGAATTATTTACTTATTAACTCAAATCAATAAATTTACTATTAATTTAATTTTTTATAATTGTTGGAAGAGGTTTTTTTGATTCCTGCAAAACATGCAAAAACGACTTGCGAGGTTATGAAGTTTAACCGTCGTCGATATATAGAATTTGTATTATAAAAACCTTCATATAGTTATTCATTTAATAATTTTTTTTATTTTACCCTTTTTTGAGGTATGGCAATGCTAACTTTACTATTAAGTTAGCACTATCCGGGATTATTTAAAACAAAATCAACACGACAAATTTACAACAATTGACCCAATTGACGAACCCTTTAAACTTTGAAGTGGTGCTATTAACTTGAAGGACATGAAAAATTGTTCTAACATAAAGTTTAAATCAATTCCCAGCTTTATATTATTTTACTCCCCAATGCCTTTTCACTACCAATAAATCCACCACTAGAAATAAAACATCAATAGATTCGCAGAAAGCCTTGTTTTTTTTTTTTTTAAATTCAAGTATCTATTGATTGAAAAAAAATAGTCCATGAAAAGCTTCTAACTTGAATTCTCAATATTTTAGCCTGAAGAATTGATATTACTGGTGTGTTTTTAAAATCAAATGAAATTCCAACTATATTTGCCGATGCTAATACCTGCATATATTTTATTTTTTGTTAAAGGTTTTGTTTTGAAAGTCAAATCCCATTGGGGGCGCCACAAGTAAATACCACTCTGATTTCTGATGTTTGGTGTATCGGAGTTAGAGTTTCACAGTTCAACTGGCGGAAGAACTACAATATATGTAGGTACGTGTATATTTGTATGAGATTTCCCAAAGCTAGCACTCTCTGTGAGCAACAACAATATCTACATAACGTAACGTGCATTTGTTCAGTGCTTTGGACTTATGCTTGTTTGCATGGATTATTCCAAAGCTGTCGTACAAATTGGCACAGATGCAGGAAGCATACCGTTTCAATAGCGGTTAGCCAATAAGCATAGCAGAATGCCATCATAAGCTTACTGAATTCAGAGGATCTCATGGTTGTATACTTTTGCAAACCGCCATTAGATTAGCCTACCTCTGGTAGTTGTACAACAAGACGTTTTCTGTCGATTTTTGGCTATTTCGTCCGAATTTGGACAATGTCAGGCACTTTGTCGTCGGTCGTCGTCGTTACGTCCAATTAAAATGCCGCATCAACAAGTGACAAAAACCTTAATCGCCATAGTTCGAGAAGTTGTGTTGCATAAAATGTCACGGGGCAAATTGTAATTGGGATAACTGGTTCTATGGAATCCAGTCTGGCCAAAGCAATTCCTTCTAGTTATTTGAATTTCACTATGATTACGGAGACCATGTCAATGGTTGAAATACGTGTAGCTCCTCCTAGCGGGAATGGTGAAATAAATCCGTTGATTGATTTAGAATATGTACTTAAAATTTCTGTAATGAATTTCGTCAGTTTCAGTGATTGGGGCTAACGCCAGAAGCTCAAACTCAGTGGACAATTCCTAACCCAGAAGCAACACAACCTCCCGGGCTAATGCAACAGAATATTTTATTCGAAGGCTCTAATGAAAAATCCCTCAAAACACGAAACAGCAACCATAGTACTTTTTAATATATCTCTGTGCTCCCAGGGAAGGTGAAAACCTAGCAAAATTTTTGCACTGCAGTTGGAAGCATGACTTGGAATTTGAGTAGTGGGTTTGTGTCACAAGTCCAGGTTCCAGTCCGAAACGGAGGCCCACATATTGCACGCATTCGGGGAGCAAATAATTGGGCGAGTTTTCCATCCCTCGCCCATCATGGAGCACAGTCACAGTTCACAGTAGCTTTGATAGTGGAGCTATTGCTGGACGCAAAACATCTGTTGGCCACATTTTATGTGTTTGTGATGTGTTTTACTTTTTCATTTTAATTTTTTTTGTTTTTAATCCCGAGAAATCTGCTCCTCTGTGAAGTGACATTTTTGTTGATTTTTTTTGTACTTCATTTTGCATGAAGCATGGGGTGCAGTGCAGTGGCAGTGGCAGTGGCAGTTGCTGAGGCAGTGGCAGCAGTAGAAACCAACATACCCAAACGTATATGAAAGAGGAAGCTTGAGATGTTTTGATGTTGATGGCCTCGGCTAAATCGTGGGAAAGTGAATTAAAGTTTTTTACTAGGGTTCGTGTCAGAGTCATTTTTATATATCACAAGGACTTTTATATATTTTTTGTAATTTTGTTTTTGGAATAAAATTTACCTAATTGATAGTGTTGGCAGTATTCTACTTTTGAGCTAGTAGTGTGTTTGTTTAATTGAAAATTTATATGAAACTCCCTTTTTGTTTGTAAATAAACAGAGTAGAAGATTTTAATTACTTCTTGTTTGAAAAAAAAAAAAAAATTGAAAAAGATTGCTTTTACGAGCTTAGAAGGTATTCGTCAAATTCGTTTCTAGTTTATTACTTTGGGAATATATTTTTGTTTTGGTTAGACAGGAGCATAGTATTTGGATGGGACTGTTTGTTTACGAAAATTAAAAAAGAAAGTAATTAAACTCACATTCCCATATCCGAATGCTATCGAATGATTGAAGAAGATCACTTTTCGTTGTTGAAATGCTTATTTTTTGTAACAAATTTAAGAAAAAGTGCAACATATTTTTTTATTAGAAATTTTATTGAGATATAACTAAGGCAGTTTCACACTATTGTCCCGATACCGATACGCTCTCGCTTCTATAAAATATTATTCTTAAATAAACTGGAGAGTGTTTGTGGAACCGATGATGTGAAAAGACTCATTGCTCCTTTGTTTAAAGTGGTAACGCTATCGGGATTTTTATTAAAAAAATTATAACCATTACGACTCGTAGAGAGCTTAAACGTATGGACTCATAACTCTCAGCTATTCCTATGTAAGTGCTACCAGAAATGGAGGGGACCTACAATTTTCTACTGATTCCGAGCAACACTTTTCATGACAATGGATACTCTAAGAGGATTTGTCAATTCCACGCAAGAGACAGTAAACCTCTGAAAAACCTCTAATTGAACTGTTATCACATTAAATATAGGCGGGCAAAATTTTGACATTTCATGGAGAAAAACTCTGTTGGTTGTTAATTTCCCGGTTTCTATTGTATTTTTAAAAGAAATCGCTATTACAAGTTACAGCGTTGTTAATTACGAGGAAATTCTAAGACGTTGAGCTCATTTTACGGTGTACATGGTCATCCTTCATCCTTCATCCTTCACTGTCAACTGTCAAGTATAGAGATTCTTTTTTTAGACGCACTACACGAATGTTGAATGCTTTGCCAGACTCAATGTTTGCCACTCATTGCAATGTGCAGACATGCAAAACCAATGTGCGTCCGTATCTTCTTTCAAATCCTATCCTACTTTCTTAACTGCTCGCACTGTGTTTAACATTATAAGGGTATACATGACCCCTTGAGTGCGCATATAATAAAAAATAAAAAACGTTTTACGGCTAAATTGGAGTTAAGTGAACAATTGACTAACTCTCGAACGTCAATGAAATGCAAGATCTGGCGAAAATGTCGCTGATGTGCATGATGTGCATGTCGAGAACTCAGCCTTTCCCAGGCATAAACTCAGCGAATACTGCATTTGGGCTTGGGCATACGTGCGTACAAGACCAGGAAATGAACAAAACGACCTTAGACAACGATGAGGGATCTTTAACGTCGAGTACATGATTTTTGGATGAAGCGCAAATTCCAGCAAAATAGACGGGTTTAGGATGATTCAAACGTGATCCACCAAGTGGCAAAGCGTTTGGAGAGAGTCACTTGATGTGCATTTTTTTTGTTATTCACATGCACTCAAGGGTTTATTGAGATACCATTATAATGGGACAGGTGGCGTCATCAGTCATTACTTCTTCGAAAAGGACGATGGCAGTGCAAACACCATCAACGGAGAGTGCTACCGATCAATTTATAACCATTTCATTTTGGTCCAAATCAGATCAATATGGTTGTGAACGATATTTAAGGTGCTATGTGCCACGCAGCTGATGCCATAATGGACATTCTGTACGAGCAATATCATACGCAGAGGGGAAGTGAACTGACCACGGAAATCGTGCGATCTAAATCGTCGTAAATGACGCACGAACATGGGATCTGTCGCACGCGCGTTGCCAGTTAAGCGGCAGGACCATAATTGGTCTCTGGATAAGAGAGATGAATTATAGAAAAAAAAGTTAACATCGATTTATTTTAACGCTAAATCAAAATGGTATGAAGCCTCAAGATGGAAATACTATCTACTTCATCCTTTAGTTTAACCATCCTTCGTATAAAAATTTAAGGCACCGATGAAACAGCTGATTTGTCAACTCCTTCAAATTCTTCTAGAAGAAGGCCCAGGAAATAATGTCCGTCAAGCTAGCACTACCACTTCAAAATTATAAAGTTGTAATAATTGGATCAATTGTCTTGAATTTGTCGTGAAACAAAAACAATTATCGCACTTGTTTTTTTTTTTTTAAATTATACCCCTGGTAAAGCTAAGTTGAAAGTCAATTCAGCACTACGACCCCTCGAAATAGGGTAAAATGAACTCGAAAAAGAAAAAGGACAGCACTAATAAATGTCGTAAATTCGTCGTAATATTGGGAGGTGTTGGTGTGAATTGTATGTGCTTTAAGTTCTTAAACTTTTGCATTGACAGGGAAAGAGAGAGCGTGGCAAGGCATTCCACATCGACATTCGCGTTGTATGGTTAAAGAAAGAATCTCTGTACTTCACAGTATAGCCGAAGTTGGGCTCAAGGGTAAACTGATGGGCATTCCTAGAACCAACTTAACCTAGGTGTCGTTTAAGATTGTGCTGTCCAGTGAGTATACCTGTTATAAGTAACGTAAGCTTATATATCGTAATGTAAACCTAATGCAAACGTAATGCAACGTAAATGTTAAACAAATGTAATCGTAATAGTGATTTTCATTATATAACGTATCACAATATAAAGTAACGTTACGTTATGTTACGCAGCCTGACGGAATAGCTATTTTAAAAGTTCAGATTCAGTGCAATGCTTTTCTTTCAAATGAAAATGTCAAATGATATTAGTCGTATATAATGATAATGATGATAATGAATCTGAATTTAATGACCTTTGACAGAACATACTAGGATATTTTAGATTTGGATTTTTAACGATGTCCGCGTTATTTCTTTTTTTTTTTCATGTTGTTTTCTGCTGTTATACCCTACGAATTCGGTAGCAATTATACAACTATTTTTGTCATTCTGATATTAGTATGCAGTTCCAGTTGTTTTTTACAAGGTGCACGAAATGTTGGAAGGATACACGTGCAGTTTGTGTCGATATTCTGATGTTTGTTTCAGGTTGTTTTGATTCTCTAACCTAGTTGTATCTCATTAAATGTCTGGATTGCAATACGAGTTATTTAACTTGGATCTGGGAATATCAAAGCTTGACCATGGTAACGTTCATTTGTACTCTAAAATGTGACAAAATATATGTATAAATCTGAGGAAAATCGATGCCTTCGTTTAGGCTGTAGCCAAACAGATGCACTTACATACATATATAACTAAAGGATCCACTTTTTGGTATTTCCTAGCATCCTGTCGTAATACTTTTACGAATCTAAATCTTGCAATAATAATGCAATAAAATAAAGTTAATTATTTTTTTTGTCCATGTATTATGGCTTTATTAGTAAGAGCGAATATTCCCATTAATTATGAAATACAACGTCGTTCAAGTGGCTGCCTTAGCTGGCTTCGCAGTAGCGCATTCTGTCACTCCAATTTTCCAAGACCTTGTTGATGGTTTCGGCTGTAGCTCACGGATTGCTTGGATGATATTGGCCTTAAGTGCTTGAATCGTTAGATTGTTGGCATAACATTGGTTCTTGACGGTGCACCATAAAAAAAGTCCGTCTGATAAGACGATTTGGGAATTTGATGCGCCAAAGATCGATTGTGGCGCCTCGTAACTTTTCGCCCAAACTCGTTGTCCAATTCAAGTTGCTCTATGGCCCAAACTGTGAAGCGGTAACGTAGCGGATGGTCGTGCGCCTTCAATTGCTGAGTCAATTGGATCTTGTAAGCGAATAATTCGAGACATTTGTGCAGAATTCTCTTTAAACTAGTGCGTGAAATGTTAAGCTGTTGAGATCGATGGCGAGTTGATGTTCTTGAATTGATTCTCACATTCTCGGCTACAGCAGCCACATTCTCGTCTGTGCACAGCACACCGTACGGTGACGGGGGCAATGAGTATTGACCTTTAGAATATCAGTCTCCCGAACTTTTTGCACAAACTCGCGTACAGCAGGCGTGGTGGGTGCTTCATTTTTGCCAAAACTTCTTTCCAAAAACGCACTGTTTGGGCTACACAGCACTCGTTTTGAAAATAATTTTTCAATATTTCCCAACGTTTTTCAAGCGTAAAGCGACTTATTTCGTTCCGCGGAAGGTATGATACTGACTTTAAATCAATATATCGAGCGGTAAACAGCTGTCAGCCACTACTAGATGACCCACCCTTTTCTTAATCTGGAGGATGGTAATGAAGTGAATTTAACTGCAACTGACCTGAGCAAGACCAATGAAATTCCCAGTCTTGATAAAGTTGTATTAATACCAGCTGACTTAACTATCCAAGCAACTTTCGGAGTTCCGCAGGGCAGCCATTTCGGCCCTATGATTTTTATTTTAAAAATTAATGATAATGAGTTAATTATTAGCCTAGTATACCAATGACAACAAAATCTTATTTTAATCTACTACAACAGATTTTGTACTGGGTGTCAAAAAAAAATTTACTTAAATTAAATGTCAAAAATTATCTAGCTTCAAACTATTCCCATGGATGCATATCCCTTCCTCATATACAGTGGGGTGCAAAAATGAGTACATGTTTTAAGAAAATGAAACAAAAGGATAGAATTTTATGTTTTTTTTATAAACAATTGAAACAAATTATTTTTATTATGAAAGTTTAGTATATAATTGACAACTTAGGAAAAAAAAAAACAAACATTGCTTAAAAAATAACAGTTAATAAAATGTTTATTAATGGAAACCCCCATGTACTCAAATTTGCACGTTTCGCTGTTATCTCTTATTTAGTTAAATTACTTTGTTTATTTTGCGTTTAATTAAAAATAACGTATTGTGGCAGGGAAATGTAATGTTTTCAAAGTTCTACGCCATTTAATTAGTGCTTAAAAAATAAATATTCACTGTTTTACAGAAAAGATAAATAAAAATGAAAAAAATTTTACTTGAAGCGGAAAAAGGCATAGTTTCTCAACTTGAAGTAAGACTATCTTCAAGAAAAAGTGCTGAGAGAATGAAAATCTGCCAACGCAGTGTCCTTTTGATAAAAAAAAGTTAAATGTGCTTTGCACCAGCAATCGCCCAGGCATACAGAAAATGCTAACTGGTGGTGACTCATGATTAATGGAGCGATCAATGCATATAAGAGACTGCAAGATGCCGAAATCAGCGGCGAAATTAATTAATAAGAACGTGAGTGAATGGACAGCTAAGAGAACCCTACAAAAGATTGGTTACGGAGCAGCTGTTAAAAAGAAAAAAACAGAACTGCCTACCAAAAATGTTAAAGCACGTCTTAAATTCAGCAAAAAATACAAAAACTGGACTGCTGAAGATCGGAAACAGATGGTTTGGTCGGACTATACTAAAATATATCGATTTCCATTAGACGGTAAAGAGTATTTTTGGCATCGGCAGAATGGAACTCTTCAAAAGGAACAGGTGAAAGAAACCATGAAGCATGAAGGTGGCAACATGATGGTGTGGAGATGCTTTACGTCGTGGAATGTCGGTCCGCTGATTAAAATTGAAGAAATAATGAAGAAGTAACAATATTTATCTATTCTGCATAATCTATTCTGCATAATAATTGGAATTTGGAGACGAATGCGCTTATTCCACTGAGGAGATCATTTTCTAACGAGACTGTGATCCCAAGCACACTGCACGAATTGTCCAGAGCTGGCTTGGAATGGAGTTATTTCCAACCATTAAGTGGCCAGCACCTAGTCCAGACTTAAACCAGATCGAGACCTGTGGGCAATTCTCAAAAGACGCTTGGCATCTTACGATAATCCTTCAAGAAACATGAATGACTTATAGGAGCAAGTTAAGGAGCAGTGGCAACATATTTCACATGCTCATATCGAAAATTTAGTCGAGGGTAAGCGCAGGAGAGTTAAAAGTGTCTTACAAAATAAAGGGCTGTGGACTAAATACTAAAAAAAGCGATTCAAGCAAAAAATTCTGAAAGGTGCAATTTTGAGTACATGGGGGTTTCCATTAATAAACATTTTATTAACTGTTATTTTTTAAGCAGTGTTTGTTTTTTTTCCTAAGTTGTCAATTATATACTAAACTTTCATAATAAAAATAATTTGTTTCAATTGTTTATAAAAAAACATAAAATTCTATCCTTTTGTTTCATTTTCTTAAAACATGTACTCATTTTTGCTCCCCACTGTACATATTTTATCAGCAAGAAATCAGTCACTTGGGCTGTCTCACTGAGTTATAAGGAGTTATTTGGGATAAAGAACTAAATTTTCGCTGTCACAACAATATTGATTCGTCTAATAAAAAAGCTATCCCAGCACTCCCTTTGTAAAACGTTGGTCTAAAGAATTAGTTGGTCCTTATGCCTCAAAACCTATCTGTGGGAACACTCTTCAAATAACTATGCTAACCAAGTGTGATCTCCTCAATTTAGACGACCAAATCAATTCTTTGAATCAGAGAACATTGTTCCAAAATTGTATTTATTCAAAAACTAAAGTTTATTAGTTTACTACACATGCGTAGGAGTCGTGACAGGTTACAACTCGAGCCAATCATAGAACTGTCCCACTAAAATCTAAATAATTATATTGCCATATATGATGTTTTTTTATTTATCTACAATTTGGCAAGGAAAAAAAAAGTCATTAAAATAGAAAAACAAAATTTTATTGTCAAATTTTTATGTTTTTTTGTTTTTTAAACAAATGTCATAAAAACCTCTTCAATTTGTATGTAGTTAGAACTTGATTCAAAATTGGATATTAATGCTAAACGATTAGGCTCTGCAATCAAAGCTTAAAGGTAAAGAATTTTTTTTTCGTTAGATAAAAAATTAAACTTTTACGACTTTTTTTTAATATATGTAGGTATTGCTTTGTTTTTTTTTATGTAATCTATGAATTTTAATGATATTACATAAATACTGAAACCCAATATCGGGGTTGGAGGCTATCCGCCCACTCATCAATGAAGTCTTCACCAGTCTTCAATACTTATCAAAATTTGGTTTATTAACGTGTTCTATTCGCAATTCCAACATTCATAAATGACAAATACATATACGAGTACAATTCATACATTCTCGTATGTAGATACATTTGGTATTTTAATAATAAAAATACGCAAAATTTAAAACTAGGTTTGATTATGCGGCTAAGAAAGGAATCTTTTAACTTTACAGAATGTCAGAAGTTAGGCCCCAGTGTAAACTGATGGTATTTATAGCGGTGCGAGTGTTACCGTGGAATTTTGTTCCGGGGTGGAATACAGCTGGCTATTTTACTGGAGCATTCTTCTTAAAAATATTGACTGACATTGAGACCTCAATTTGAGCCAATGTATATACATTTGTTTTATAAATCATTAATAGCCAGATCATCATAGTTCAGAACTGTCTCGAAAACTTTGTTTTTGAATTATTTTTTAAATTTGTCTTACTAATTTTATAATAAAATTAAGATTATTAAAACTTCAGTTGCTACTGAATATGTCTGGCAGTGGTATCAAAGGAAGGAATGAACTATTCATTTAGCTCCGTAATTGGTGTCCAATAGGGATATGTCTTAAGTCCGTTAATGTTTGCCTTGTTTATAAACGACATCGAGCATCATTTGCCAGGGGGGTGTCTCTTTTGCATTCTAATGACCTCTTCATTTTTGCTGACAATTCAGCTCCGAATAACTAAAATTAATGAATTTTTTGACCTATGGGATCTTAAAGGAAATGAATTCGTTCTGAAATGAACACATGAGATGGCACCAGTTGAGTCTACTGATGTTCATAGAACTCTGTTGAGTTTTTTGAATCGCTGTATTTTAACACAAACTTTACTCAACCTCCGGGGAATGACCCTTAGGTGAATATTGGATCTATACATTGGGAATACTCTGATGTTTTAACCCATTAAAGACTAAACACCTTTAAAATAATGATGAATATAAAACCTTTTAAATCCGGTTTAATATTTGACCAAAAATAAATTTTTTTTTTTTTAAATAATTATTTTTAATTTTGGTACATAGAGGAGTGTACTCAAACGAGTACACTGGAGAAGTTTACTAAGTTATGAAATATTTTGAAACACTTTCGATGCAAAGAGAAGTTCGGCACCTCTCACATATTTATCGAACTCTGCTGTGGTTAAATGTCCTCCTTCACTGTGGATCAAATTTTTTGGCAAATTTGGTGCTTTTGTTGATGGCCCTAAACGTACATACATACATACATATATATAAGTCCTCGCTATGATCCTGACAAACGAAAGTAGATTGCGGTTTTCTTTGGCTTAAAAACAATAAATCCGCCAAGCATTTACCACCATTGAGTCAATCATATGTGTGAACAATGGCCGCCACTATTTTGATTTTGTTATTGTTCACAAATTGGTCATGAATGTCGACCCTACACAAACCCTTGTTGAAGCAACAAATTGTTTTGGCTGTGGAATGACTACCTTCTCTTTTCATGTTGCTGACCATTTTTCAACTTTTTCAAAAAGTTCCAGGTTGAAACTGTTACAACTGCATTATCCTTCTACCCCCGAACAAAATGTTGTTTTTTTTGTAGAATTTGTGATGAAAGTGACCACGATTGGCCTTCATCACTGTCTTTAAAGAAAAACATTTTTTGCGTAAAGTAGCCACAGGGCTATTGCTAGTGAAATAATTGTCAAAAAATACACTGTGGCGTTTTTACTTCTGTCAGCACCACTCGAGATCCAAGTGGTAAACACTTATTGCTTCTTTTTCTTTGAAAACATTTCATGTCTTCATGTCTATTTTTTAAAAGACGTACAAAAAATCTCAAATGTCAATTGATTAAAAAACTTCTGAAAAATCTTAATTTTTTCACCAAAAAATCGAATTTTTTTGGATTTTATTTGTTCAGGAAAATTTAGAGTTGATGCAGTACTGATACGTATACTGATTCAAGCCAAGCTTTTGATTCAGTTAATCAGAATATTTACATCAGGTGTTCCTCAAGGTAGTCACCTTGGACTTGTACTATTTATCATATTGATTGGTTATCAATTATATGAACTTAAGCAAACGCCTCATATATGCTGATGATCTCAAACTATTTTCAAAGACATCATGTGCTGAAGATTGCCTTAAACTTGAAAATGATCGATATGGATAATTTAACATACTCTAATTAAATTATGTCCGTCAAGTTAGCACTATCACCCCTCAAAATATGGTAAAAAGAATTGGAAAAAAAACAGTGTAAGCAACTGTCGTTAATATATCGTAAAAGAAAAAAATGTCCGCATTCCTTGAAAATGCAAAAGCCCCTAAAATAGCATTTTTTCATAAAACCTAACACTACCATACCAAAACTTTCTCTTATTGCTAATTGCTTAAACTTCTCATTCATAAGTTTACGTTAGTTACAAAATTCCAAATTAAAAAAGTAAAATCGAAGAAAAATAACAATTTATTAAGCTTAATTACTCAAAAACGGCTTGTCTGACGAAAATTTTCAATTAGACCTTTTTTGTAAGGAATTTAATTTTATATAAAAGTAAGTCAAAATGAATTTTTTTGACTTCAATGTTTTGTCAGTTCTGACGCAAAACATGAAATTATGACTAAAAATCAAAATTAGCGATGATAGCCCTCTTAAAATTGATATTAAGGGCTCAAACTTTTACGAAAATTTTTTTTTGTCATTCTGAATGATATTCTCGATATATCTTTCAAAAAAAAAAAATAGTCAATTTTTTTGGCCCAGTCTAATGTACATGTCTACATGAAAAGAACACCACTTTTAATGAATGTAATTTAAGACTTCTTTCCAAGAATGAAAAAGAATGCATGAATTCTCAAAAGATTGCATTCAATTGATTTCAATATTTTTTTTGAAATGAATGGTGATTGCAGAGTTTAAAGTCGAAAGTTTTTTTTTTAAGTGTAGACAGGGAATCCAAACTTTTAGTTGAATTCGAATAATTTGAAAACGAATAATTTTTAAAGATTACATTCGCGAAACATCTCGTTGTCTTACATTTTTCGTACTACTTAAAAAAGGAGGCCATTACGACCCTTAGAGAGCCTAAATCTTGCGACATACAACTCTTAACCATTCCTTTGTGCGTCACTAGATTAGGAATGGAGGGGACCTACAATTTTGAAGCCGATTCTGAACGGCTAATGAACAGCACTTTTCATGACAAGAGATACTCTTAGACGATTTGTCAATTCCTCGCAAGAGGAAAAACTTTTTTGCAGCAACTGAGAATCGGACCTGGTATAACTACAACTTATAAACACATCTCAAATAAAGGTCGGTTCTTCTGGATAATTAGTGATGATGGATTCCTGAAAGGAAAAATCGTGTGGAAAGTTAAAGTGGGTGTACACTTGTGACTTCATAAAATGTAAGACAAATATTAAGTTTGATAGCAACTTAAGTTCTAAAACGTTCTAAGTATCTTCTGTCTGAAGTTACATTGTCCAATTTTTCCAGCGGTGAATTTTCTCTGTTATTGTAGTCGTATGGGAATTCA